>CM060901.1:351552621-351567621 GCA_030737815.1 Allium fistulosum | reverse complement strand
AAAATTTAAATCTTCAATTTAAAGTTGAAGAAAAATATTTCGAAAGCTTCTAAAATTCGTATTGATAATACCGAAGCTAATCGAACTGTCAGGATTGAATTTGAAACCGTTCTGTTCAGTTTTGAATTTAATCGTTCGAACTGATATTTATAAAATAGTCAATTTTCAAACAGTCTCGGAATTCGACGAAACCAGTCCCATTGGGTCCGGAATGTTTTATTATTGCCGTATTTCAATTTTCGTAATTTTCTGAGTTGATATGTGAGCACACGGAAATTTAAACGCGTTAAAAATAAAAAGAAATTCAAATTAAAGATTTAAAATTTATATTAATAACATCCCACGTTCTCCCATACTTACTTCCATACCCCCGTACCTTATCACCATTCCTCAGTTCCCATTCAAAATTCACGAAATCCGAAAGAAAGAAAATCATGATTTCCATCCTCTGGCCAAATCGATCTTCGTGATCGAAACTCAATCGCGAGGAACACTCGAGGTCGCATCGTTGCGAGTGGGTCGCGCGTGCGTACAAGGACGGGGCTGCGACAACGAGGGCGAGGCGACTTGAGGGGCTCGAGCGCGACGCTGCAAGCGAGAGGCTGGGTCAGATCTGAAGGCGCATGGGTACGCGTGCGTGTGGGTGAGTAGGGGTGACTCGCGACATGCGGTGGTGGAGTCAGAGTCGCGACGCCGAGGCCTGAGTCGAGCATTTCGATTGAGCAAATCGAGGCGAGGTACTCGATGTCAGGGGAGATCGCGAAGGAAGAACTCGGCATTGATACAGGGTTTCGCGATGACCTACGAGGATTAGGGTACCTCGGCGCAGAGCAGTGAGGTATTTAGTTTTTCCCCAAATCTTTCAATTCGATTTAAACCTGAAAAAGAATATATATTTATGTATGCGGAAATAAATTTTTACAGTAAGTTTTAGATTTTTGGGTGGATTTCAGAATAGTTTATCTACAAAATTATATATATATATATATACAGTTTTAGAAAAAATTTGATTGGTCCAGTGAAAATAATTTATTAAGGAAAATTAGTTCTAATTTAAATCGGGTTAGACAAATTACTCGAAGGAAAATTGGTTTAAAATAAAATCTTGGGATAATTAAAATTTCCAAACGAAAATTTAATCGATCGATTATTTTGAATATTGATTAATTTTTGTTTATAAGCAGAAGTATTTAAAATAAATAGATAGATAGTTAAAAATTTGTAAATTTACTGATGATGGAATTTGCAGCAAAGATTTATAAATGAAAATATTTGGGAATGAACAAAAGAATAAATTTTTAGTTGAGATTAAATTTATGATTTAAAATCGATCATTGGTTAATTTAATTTATCAAATGAAGTTTAAATTATTCGATTGGTTCGAATATTAATAAAGTGTATAAATTATTTATACAAGGTTTAAAATCAAGAAATCGAGTCAAGATGGAAATTTGGACTGCAAAATAAAATCTAAGGTGAGATTTTTCTCACTCAAAAATGAAGTGGAATTTTCAGTTATTTATTGATTGACTGATTGCTATGTTGATTGTGATATTAGATATGATAGGATATATCTATATATATAGCAGTATATACATATTGGCATATGTATATACTGGATTGTTGATTTCCCGCCTCGTATAGCGGATGAGACCCTATTGCGCCGTTAGTAAGCGGATTTATAAAAACCTATATACCGCGATAATTCCGTACTGGAGCGGAATTGGTATTGTGCTAACGTCTTTGGATGCAGGGAAACAGGTTGGAGGGATCCAACTGGACCCCTCACATTGTTTGATTTTATTTATACTGTGGTATGAATCTGTGAATGATTATTGATGTTGTTAATCATATTGATGTCTGGAAATTGTTGAAAGCTAAAATTTAGCTGAATGGATGTTTTGACATCATTGGATTCCAAAAATAAACGAAATTGAATTTTTGGAAATCAAAATAGAAATTTCTAAGTGAATTTGATTTTAGAAATTTAATAAATTTGAAGAAAAGAATTTAAAAGAATAAAGGTTGATTTTTATAATCTTATCGAATTTATTTCCAGAATAAAGTGAAAATGTCAAATAAATGAATTTCGTATAATAGTGATTTTTAAATTGAGGAAATTAATTTAAAATCTGGATTTTTAAATAGACTGAAAGAAACAATTGAAATATATTTTCTTTGAAAGGAATTTATTTAAAAGGAGATAAGTTGGAAATCCAATTAGAAATTTAATTGGTAAGTTGAAACGACTTGGGAAATCAATGTGAAATGATTTCAATTTAAAGAATCCATTTAAAACAGGATGTTGAGTAATTTGAGAAAAATAAGGAATTTATCTTAGTAGTGATAAATAAAATTTGAACTCAATCTGTAATTGATTTAATATTTAGAAATGAATTTTTGAGAAATCAATATGGAAATTTTATTCAAACGATTGAAAATAAATTCAGAAATCAATATTGAAATTGAATTGATATTGAAGTTTTTATAAATAGAATTGAAATTTATAAAAGTTGTTTATAAACCCAAAGTCACTTATTTTGATAAGTTAAATATAGAAGTTGATAAAAGAAGGTTTATAAGTCGAAGTGTTATTAAAAAGAGAAATAGAATTTATAAACGTTGTTTTATAAATTCAAAATAAATTGAATTTGATAAATTGAATATAGAAAGATTTTTTTAAAGGGATACATTCACGATTTTGGACAGTGAATGTATTATTGGATAAAATGGATTTATTTTTGAAGAAGTGATATTAAAAATGAAGTAAACATCTTTAAAGATGTTTAAAATGTGTTAAATATCGAAAACATAGATTTCAACAGTTCTTGTTGAAATAGACGTTTTCGAGAAATTTAAGGAAATGGTGGACTATAACACTGTTGTTATAGTAAATGATTTCCGAAAGGAAATGTTTTTGATGTAGTATTGGGATTTATATATCTATCAAAATTTCGAATCCCTATACTAGTGATTTTTGAGTCGTCGTAATGATGTTTTACGTAACATTCGTTTTGACTCAAATTGATGTTGTTATAGAAAATAGATTTCCTTAAAGAATGAATATATACTTAATTTGATTTAAGTATATCGAATATTTTCAAATGTTGAAAATAAATGATTGTGAAATACTTATTATTTAAATAAGTATGGAAATGCTTTTCCAATATGAAATGAACTGTTTTTAGATTTTATCTTCAAAGATAAAATGAAATGTGGAAATTGATTTGAAAATTGTTTTCAAATGGTTAAGTGTGGAAATTTTATATCTAGTAAAAGATATTTTTGAAGATAAAATAATTTGAGAAAATTATTTGGAATCTAATGATGTTGCGCATCTTTATTGATAGTTAAATAACCGACTATCGATATTTACCTTGAATGACATTTGTTGTGAATTGGATGAAATTGAATGCCACACTTATTTTTTAAATAAGCGCACACTATTCGGGTTAGCCGGGAAAGGACCATGGGGTCGTATAACCCATTCCGAATACGTGATACGTCGTTATGAATCGCATTTGAAGATCGGTGTTGAAGACCGGATATTTTTGAAAACGGAAGGATTACCGTCGAGTTACTCTACATCGACTGATCTTCGATTTAGAGGTTTTATCACCCTTAGTGACGGGAAGTCCTGACGTGATTGAAAATTATCCGGATTTGCAAGGGCTTCGTGAGAAGTGCCTTCGGTTCTGTTCGATCCCGGAACAGACTTGTATGGATTGTGTGTCTGACGTTACAATTTGAGATATAAAGCTGATTTCTTTCAAATACATTTCTGTTGGTGGCGGAGAATTTATTCTCTTAGCTTAACACCCTTCTCTGAGACGTACGAGCTCAGAGGTTATGTAGTTGAAATTTATCAGCGATATATCCCAATTTGGTAACGTGGCATACTGAGTGTTGCTGTGAAATGATCAGTGTTTGATCATTTGTGATATGATCATTTGTTTGATCTTATATCTTGGTGATCATAGGTTGATCATTTTGTTTGACCCGTAGCAGGGCTTTTTGTAGAAAGCGTAGCTTTGTGGACGAGACTTCGTCGAGCCTCACACCCCGGAAATGGTCGAAACAGGAAGGATGCAGCAAGGTTCTAGGGAGTAGCGCCCCTTAGTGTATGTCATTCCTTCTGGATAAAGGTGGTATCATGGTATGGAGCCCAGATACTTAACCTCTGTGGTTACTGCATTATTATTATCTATGTGGTTTGTTGCTAATCGGGGATCCTCGGGAAGATCGGTGACGATCGGGGGATGGCATACGCGTGTCAGTAGTTACCTATTTTTGCAGAGGTAACCCGGCCTTGTGTTGGCAGAGATCTAACCGTAACGTTAGGTTCTCGGGTCGTCTATTCCAGGGACGTACCCATCGTGGATAGGAAGTTCCTTAGCCTGACCATTTGTTGGAAATCCAAAGAAACAATACGATCTTGTACGGTTTTAGTTGTAGAACCTATCATTCACTTATGGTGGTCACCACTGTTTGGATGGTAGCTATAGTAGGCATAAGTGCGGAATGCCTATGCTGGCTAAGATTAATATTATACTTTCGAAATGTTTTCTACACTATGCACTAATAAAAATATCAAAATGATTTGATTTTGCGTAGTAAGCATCTTTGACTATCATAAGAAGAAATCTCCTCCAATTCTGCGTTTGCATTGTGTGTGTGGTGGGAGGTCTTATGGTAGTTTCATTTTCCAAAAGCATTGCGAATTGACTTAAAAATTATCTTGTTGTTTTTAAAAGATATAACTGTTTTACGATCTCACACCAGTCACCATGACTGACTCGGAGTTTATTGTTTCCCTTCTAAACTCTGGGTGCCCACCAATTTCCACACGGGCAGCCTAGAGTTATATTATCAGGATATTCTGGATATTCTGGAGCTTGGAGATAAGCTGGATGACGAGACGTAGTATTTGTATCTGATAGTATTTATTCCGCTGTGTATTCTGTATGAGGACAAGTTTATATAACTGTCCATTGTTGTATATTGACTCTGATGATTGATGTATATATAAACTGATATAGTTCTTTGTTTTAAAAGACTAGTGTTGTCTATTATATATTGTTCCGCTGCGATGTGTAAGATTCTGATATTGTTTTCTGTTCTGATGTTGTTCAATTGTTCTTTCTTTCTCTTCTTCTTCTCTTTTTCTTCTATTTCTTCTTTCTAAAACCCTCACTACTGGAGTTTCCGGCACTCGATTGCTCGGCAGTCGATAAAGTGAGTATCGATGTCGAATTTTCGAAAGTCGAAAATTTCTAGGTCGTGACAAAGTGGTATCAGAGCATATGGTTAAGCGACAACCCTGCTCTGTTGGGTGGTACTCATCAGAGATAGAGTCAGCAGTACTCTAGAATGAGTTGAGTGAAATAATAGATATGAGCGCGTATTTGTTAGTGAATATAAAATTGTTTTATATTGTGATGATTGATTTGTTGAGTGGTATATGGATTCTGGTCAATACGAGTAATTAACGATCATTGATAGGAATCTCTAAACACTCGAATAGAACAATTCGGCACGGTATTGTTTTAAATAGGGTGAATGAAATAATTTTACCCAAAACTATTTTTGTATACAAAAGAAATAATTTTCTGTAAATTTTTACAGTATATGGTTGCATGGATGTTAGGATAGTGATAATATTGAAATGTTATCAGTACTATTGAAACTGAATAAGAAACTGAAATCGTAACTCCAAAGTTAAGAAATTAATTCACATATAAATGAAATTTGAGAATATAAATTATAAATGTGATTTGTAATTTAAAACGGAATTCCAGAGAAGTTTTTGAAAATGTTTTGAAAAGAATTTGAAAATTTTGGAGATTTGGAAAGTTTAAATTCTTTTTGAGTTGAAAATGAATTTCAAAGGTTTTGGAAAAGTATTCTGAAGAGATGAAAGCTCTAAACTCTTTTCGGTCGCTGGAAAATAATTCGATGATGATCGCGACATCACCGGTGTTCATTTTCGGGTTTCCAAAAGAGAAATTGCTGCCAAATTGTTTTAAATGGAGGTTGTTTTGAAAATTTGGGTTTGGTTTTAGGAAAATTCAAAGGATAATTTGAATTGTTTCAAAATGGCTTTGATGTTGAAAAGACTCTGGAATCCTATTTAAAATATTTATGAAATATTATGAAATTGATAACTTATACAATTTGCATTTCGATTGAATAAATTTAACTTAAGAAATTTTAAGTTGAATTAAAGTAAGTATAAGTTATGTAACTTTTAAAATGAGGAATAAAATAATAACCAAAGGTTTGCAAATAAATTCATTTAACAAATGAGAATTATTAATGTGAATTAAGAATATAAAGAGATGAATTCATATATGAATAAAATTGTAAATATTAATTGTAAGTGAATTTATAATTGGAAAATGGAATTCCAGAAAAGATAATTGAAATTAAAATTCATTTGTAGAATGAAATGGTAAGTAAATGTATAAATGTTTGATGAATCGAGATGTAAATAAGTTAATGACTTATAAAATATTTGAAAACTTGATTGGGATGAGATTCAAATTGAAAACGAATGAATTAGTGAATGAACAGATGGATTTGCAATTGCAAGTGCAAGAAAATGAAATTGAAAGTTAAAATTCATTTTGAATTTGAAAGTAAATAAAATGGGAATTGAACTTGATTTGTGAAAAAATGAAGTGAAGTATTAAACTCAAATTAGTAAGTGAAGCTAATTGAATATTGAAAATATGAATTAGTAATTGGAACTAATTTAAGATAGTGCAGTTGTAAATGACAAATAATTGATAAATTTCAATATTTCAGAATTGAAGTTAAATAGAATCCAAATTGAATTGAAATTGTGAAATAGAATTCAAATGAATTTGAAATGTAAACTTGAGTGAAAAGAATATATAACTTCAATAGAGAATTAAAAATGATGTAAGAAGTATATATTGAAAACTTTGAAATTGAATGTGCAAAATGGTTTGAATGCTGTAACTAGATATAATGGCTAGTAGATATACAGGTATTGTAAAGGAATTGGAATTTTGATTTCACAGATAATTTGAATTGCTCGACAAAAGGTACGTATTTGAATTATAATATGAGTTTTTGATGATTTCTTGTCTAGCCGCTTGGCTTTTTCTTTTTCTTTTTGAAATCTGAGAGTCCGTAGGGACGTTTTGTAGTCGTACCGTATCAGCCGCGCAAAGGAGACGCTGGCGAAATTTTTCGAAAATTTCGAGTGTTAGAAAATTTTTGAGAAAATTTTGAAAGTTTAAGTTTGAATTTAAACTCAAATTTGAATTTAGAAGTTAAACAATGTTGTTTGGAACTTAGAATTCAAGTTGGAAAAACTAGTTGAAATAATAACGAATCTTTAGTAGGAAGATTTGTTTTGAAAGAATTTGATAAAACTATTTAGATTGTGAAAAATAGTAGACGAGTTAAGGACATTTTTCCTAACTTGTAATTTCGAGGACGAAATTCTTTTAAGGGGGGAAGTCTGTAACGACCCTGAATTTCGAACGAATTAAATTGGGAATATTTAATTAATTTTAAATATCTGAACGATAATTTAATTTGAATCCCCGATATAACTTTGAAAATTTGCGATTAAACTTTAAAATTTAATCGATTGAATGCTGAATTAAAATTTAAATCTTCAATTTAAAGTTGAAGAAAAATATTTCGAAAGCTTCTAAAATTCGTATTGATAATACCGAAGCTAATCGAACTGTCAGGATTGAATTTGAAACCGTTCTGTTCAGTTTTGAATTTAATCGTTCGAACTGATATTTATAAAATAGTCAATTTTCAAACAGTCTCGGAATTCGACGAAACCAGTCCCATTGGGTCCGGAATGTTTTATTATTGCCGGATTTCAATTTTCGTAATTTTCTGAGTTGATATGTGAGCACACGGAAATTTAAACGCGTTAAAAATAAAAAGAAATTCAAATTAAAGATTTAAAATTTATATTAATAACATCCCACGTTCTCCCATACTTACTTCCATACCCCCGTACCTTATCACCATTCCTCAGTTCCCATTCAAAATTCACGAAATCCGAAAGAAAGAAAATCATGATTTCCATCCTCTGGCCAAATCGATCTTCGTGATCGAAACTCAATCGCGAGGAACACTCGAGGTCGCATCGTTGCGAGTGGGTCGCGCGTGCGTACAAGGACGGGGCTGCGACAACGAGGGCGAGGCGACTTGAGGGGCTCGAGCGCGACGCTGCAAGCGAGAGGCTGGGTCAGATCTGAAGGCGCATGGGTACGCGTGCGTGTGGGTGAGTAGGGGTGACTCGCGACATGCGGTGGTGGAGTCAGAGTCGCGACGCCGAGGCCTGAGTCGAGCATTTCGATTGAGCAAATCGAGGCGAGGTACTCGATGTCAGGGGAGATCGCGAAGGAAGAACTCGGCATTGATACAGGGTTTCGCGATGACCTACGAGGATTAGGGTACCTCGGCGTAGAGCAGTGAGGTATTTAGTTTTTCCCCAAATCTTTCAATTCGATTTAAACCTGAAAAAGAATATATATTTATGTATGCGGAAATAAATTTTTACAGTAAGTTTTAGATTTTTGGGTGGATTTCAGAATAGTTTATCTACAAAATTATATATATATATATATATACAGTTTTAGAAAAAATTTGATTGGTCCAGTGAAAATAATTTATTAAGGAAAATTAGTTCTAATTTAAATCGGGTTTGACAAATTACTCGAAGGAAAATTGGTTTAAAATAAAATCTTGGGATAATTAAAATTTCCAAACGAAAATTTAATCGATCGATTATTTTGAATATTGATTAATTTTTGTTTATAAGCAGAAGTATTTAAAATAAATAGATAGATAGTTAAAAATTTGTAAATTTACTGATGATGGAATTTGCAGCAAAGATTTATAAATGAAAATATTTGGGAATGAACAAAAGAATAAATTTTTAGTTGAGATTAAATTTATGATTTAAAATCGATCATTGGTTAATTTAATTTATCAAATGAAGTTTAAATTATTCGATTGGTTCGAATATTAATAAAGTGTATAAATTATTTATACAAGGTTTAAAATCAAGAAATCGAGTCAAGATGGAAATTTGGACTGCAAAATAAAATCTAAGGTGAGATTTTTCTCACTCAAAAATGAAGTGGAATTTTCAGTTATTTATTGATTGACTGATTGCTATGTTGATTGTGATATTAGATATGATAGGATATATCTATATATATAGCAGTATATACATATTGGCATATGTATATACTGGATTGTTGATTTCCCGCCTCGTATAGCGGATGAGACCCTATTGCGCCGTTAGTAAGCGGATTTATAAAAACCTATATACCGCGATAATTCCGTACTGGAGCGGAATTGGTATTGTGCTAACGTCTTTGGATGCAGGGAAACAGGTTGGAGGGATCCAACTGGACCCCTCACATTGTTTGATTTTATTTATACTGTGGTATGAATCTGTGAATGATTATTGATGTTGTTAATCATATTGATGTCTGGAAATTGTTGAAAGCTAAAATTTAGCTGAATGGATGTTTTGACATCATTGGATTCCAAAAATAAACGAAATTGAATTTTTGGAAATCAAAATAGAAATTTCTAAGTGAATTTGATTTTAGAAATTTAATAAATTTGAAGAAAAGAATTTAAAAGAATAAAGGTTGATTTTTATAATCTTATCGAATTTATTTCCAGAATAAAGTGAAAATGTCAAATAAATGAATTTCGTATAATAGTGATTTTTAAATTGAGGAAATTAATTTAAAATCTGGATTTTTAAATAGACTGAAAGAAACAATTGAAATATATTTTCTTTGAAAGGAATTTATTTAAAAGGAGATAAGTTGGAAATCCAATTAGAAATTTAATTGGTAAGTTGAAACGACTTGGGAAATCAATGTGAAATGATTTCAATTTAAAGAATCCATTTAAAACAGGATGTTGAGTAATTTGAGAAAAATAAGGAATTTATCTTAGTAGTGATAAATAAAATTTGAACTCAATCTGTAATTGATTTAATATTTAGAAATGAATTTTTGAGAAATCAATATGGAAATTTTATTCAAACGATTGAAAATAAATTCAGAAATCAATATTGAAATTGAATTGATATTGAAGTTTTTATAAATAGAATTGAAATTTATAAAAGTTGTTTATAAACCCAAAGTCACTTATTTTGATAAGTTAAATATAGAAGTTGATAAAAGAAGGTTTATAAGTTGAAGTGTTATTAAAAAGAGAAATAGAATTTATAAACGTTGTTTTATAAATTCAAAATAAATTGAATTTGATAAATTGAATATAGAAAGATTTTTTTAAAGGGATACATTCACGATTTTGGACAGTGAATGTATTATTGGATAAAATGGATTTATTTTTGAAGAAGTGATATTAAAAATGAAGTAAACATCTTTAAAGATGTTTAAAATGTGTTAAATATCGAAAACATAGATTTCAACAGTTCTTGTTGAAATAGACGTTTTCGAGAAATTTAAGGAAATGGTGGACTATAACACTGTTGTTATAGTAAATGATTTCCGAAAGGAAATGTTTTTGATGTAGTATTGGGATTTATATATCTATCAAAATTTCGAATCCCTATACTAGTGATTTTTGAGTCGTCGTAACGATGTTTTACGTAACATTCGTTTTGACTCAAATTGATGTTGTTATAGAAAATAGATTTCCTTAAAGAATGAATATATACTTAATTTGATTTAAGTATATCGAATATTTTCAAATGTTGAAAATAAATGATTGTGAAATACTTATTATTTAAATAAGTATGGAAATGCTTTTCCAATATGAAATGAACTGTTTTTAGATTTTATCTTCAAAGATAAAATGAAATGTGGAAATTGATTTGAAAATTGTTTTCAAATGGTTAAGTGTGGAAATTTTATATCTAGTAAAAGATATTTTTGAAGATAAAATAATTTGAGAAAATTATTTGGAATCTAATGATGTTGCGCATCTTTATTGATAGTTAAATAACCGACTATCGATATTTACCTTGAATGACATTTGTTGTGAATTGGATGAAATTGAATGCCACACTTATTTTTTAAATAAGCGCACACTATTCGGGTTAGCCGGGAAAGGACCATGGGGTCGTATAACCCATTCCGAATACGTGATACGTCGTTATGAATCGCATTTGAAGACCGCTGTTGAAGACCGGATATTTTTGAAAACGGAAGGATTACCGTCGAGTTACTCTACATCGACTGATCTTCGATTTAGAGGTTTTATCACCCTTAGTGACGGGAAGTCCTGACGTGATTGAAAATTATCCGGATTTGCAAGGGCTTCGTGAGAAGTGCCTTCGGTTCTGTTCGATCCCGGAACAGACTTGTATGGATTGTGTGTCTGACGTTACAATTTGAGATATAAAGCTGATTTCTTTCAAATACATTTCTGTTGGTGGCGGAGAATTTATTCTCTTAGCTTAACACCCTTCTCTGAGACGTACGAGCTCAGAGGTTATGTAGTTGAAATTTATCAGCGATATATCCCAATTTGGTAACGTGGCATACTGAGTGTTGCTGTGAAATGATCAGTGTTTGATCATTTGTGATATGATCATTTGTTTGATCTTATATCTTGGTGATCATAGGTTGATCATTTTGTTTGACCCGAAGCAGGGCTTTTTGTAGAAAGCGTAGCTTTGTGGACGAGACTTCGTCGAGCCTCACACCCCGGAAATGGTCGAAACAGGAAGGATGCAGCAAGGTTCTAGGGAGTAGCGCCCCTTAGTGTATGTCATTCCTTCTGGATAAAGGTGGTATCATGGTATGGAGCCCAGATACTTAACCTCTGTGGTTACTGCATTATTATTATCTATGTGGTTTGTTGCGAATCGGGGATCCTCGGGAAGATCGGTGACGATCGGGGGATGGCATACGCGTGTTAGTAGTTACCTATTTTTGCAGAGGTAACCCGGCCTTGTGTTGGCAGAGATCTAACCGTAACGTTAGGTTCTCGGGTCGTCTATTCCAGGGACGTACCCATCGTGGATAGGAAGTTCCTTAGCCTGACCATTTGTTGGAAATCCAAAGAAACAATACGATCTTGTACGGTTTTAGTTGTAGAACCTATCATTCACTTATGGTGGTCACCACTGTTTGGATGGTAGCTATAGTAGGCATAAGTGCGGAATGCCTATGCTGGCTAAGATTAATATTATACTTTCGAAATGTTTTCTACACTATGCACTAATAAAAATATCAAAATGATTTGATTTTGCGTAGTAAGCATCTTTGACTATCATAAGAAGAAATCTCCTCCAATTCTGCGTTTGCATTGTGTGTGTGGTGGGAGGTCTTATGGTAGTTTCATTTTCCAAAAGCATTGCGAATTGACTTAAAAATTATCTTGTTGTTTTTAAAAGATATAACTGTTTTACGATCTCACACCAGTCACCATGACTGACTCGGAGTTTATTGTTTCCCTTCTAAACTCTGGGTGCCCACCAATTTCCACACGGGCAGCCTAGAGTTATATTATCAGGATATTCTGGATATTCTGGAGCTTGGAGATAAGCTGGATGACGAGACGTAGTATTTGTATCTGATAGTATTTATTCCGCTGTGTATTCTGTATGAGGACAAGTTTATATAACTGTCCATTGTTGTATATTGACTCTGATGATTGATGTATATATAAACTGATATAGTTCTTTGTTTTAAAAGACTAGTGTTATCTATTATATATTGTTCCGCTGCGATGTGTAAGATTCTGATATTGTTTTCTGTTCTGATGGTGTTCAATTGTTCTTTCTTTCTCTTCTTCTTCTCTTTTTCTTCTATTTCTTCTTTCTAAAACCCTCACTATTGGAGTTTCCGGCACTCGATTGCTCGGCAGTCGATAAAGTGAGTATCGATGTCGAATTTTCGAAAGTCGAAAATTTTTAGGTCGTGACACAAGGTCTATCTTTTTGATCAGAGGTTGAATCGATCATCAGAAGAAGAATTAGGCCAAAAATTAGGATACATTCTGGGAAAATGAAACTTCCATTGAAGAGAAGCAAATGAAACGCTTTCATAAAAATTCTCGTAGAATCGAGAATGAAGTTTTCATTCTATACATGCCAGATCATAAATTAGTAACTGCATCCAATCTTCGAAAAAGTCCCAATTGTTTCAAACTTTTTGGATATTTTATTTACGGAATCCCTATGAATAGGATCAAACCTTATTCCATGATATTTCCATAAGATTCCTCTTTCTTATTCTTAAGCAAGCCCTCGAGAGGGTTTAGTTGATCCATGATTTATGTTTCATCTTTCTTTTTGTTTGTTTCGAGAAAGATATCGATCAATTCCGATTCTTTCTTTTTCGATTGATTCTTTTCCGATCGAGATGTATGGATCCATGGATCTATCTGTCTATACACAACATATTAACAAAGTTCTTCCCAGCAACTAGCAAAATATTATATATAACTATCAAGTAAGTACTACTGTAATTCGATATAAATTTTTTATTTTTTTATTTATATATAACATACGAAATCTATATTGAACATTTATAACTATATATACAAGATAAAAATCAAAACTCCCACATATATATATACTTACATAACCTGCACACGTGTGCGCAAAAGAAGAGAGGCGCAGGCTCAAGAGGGAGTGGCGGTTGGTGGTTCTTGGCGAGGGCTGTGTTGATCGGCTGCCAATTGAGGAAGGTGGAGGGGAGAGATGCAAGGCGAGAGGCCTTGGAGGGGATGGTTGCTGATGATGGCTCGGCCGAGAGAAGACAAGCGAGCTTCATTTTTTTAAGTGTGCGCTGATGATATCTGGAAGAGGAGGGTAGGGGTTGTTGATGTAAGGTGCTGAGGAGAGCGGTGGTGGTGGGAAGAAGACGGGTCGGCGGTATTGAAGGCGGAGGCTGGTTGCGGGGTGTTGGCGTGGCGGAGATAAGGGGTATGGTGATGGACGCGGTGGCCGAGCTTTGCATGGATGGGCTCGGTGCTCAACACGTGGAGATTGTACAAGGGGGTAGCGGAGGGTGGTGGTGCTCGCTGCGTGTGGCGTCTCTGGCGAGGTCAGCCACTAAACGGCTGGAGAGTGGAGGATCCGGAGTTATGGGTGGAGCTCGGGTGAAACTGATGATGGCCGTGGGTTTATGTGTTGACAGGCAAGTGCAAATAGAATTAGATAATATAAGCAACATATATGTTACTTTATATTATTCTTTATAGATACAGCAGAGAACATGTGAAAGAGAGAGCAAGAGAGAACAAGTAAATGAACAACAGAGAGAGAATGGAAATGGTTCAAATTACATAATGAGTGTTGTCACTTTAATGTGTGTGCTGTAAAGTGGGTTTTGAGAATGAAAAAGTGAGGGGAACAATGGACGTGAGTTCCAACAATTGAATGAATGCATCTTTTAATATTTGATTGGAAATGAAGTTCAAAGATAAGTAGCCTTTGGTTCATAAGGCAACACGCATTAGTTTTATATTATTTGATTTAAGGTAAGAACAAAAGGACACAGTTTTGGTACTGTACGACACATAGTTTTATCGTTTCCGCCACGTATAGGACCTTAAAATATAGAAATAAGTATATCATAGAGATCAGTACGACGAGACGATCAAAACGGTATACATGTATCAGTTGTACGATTGAATTATAAAAATTCGAATTTTCTACTAGCGGAAAATGCAACAAAATTGCAAAAGAATAAGATCGACGGAGCTAAAGAAGTCCGAATTTGGAAAAACGAAAATTGACATCTTGCTCAGAAGATGATTTAGAATTTTTCTATGTGAAAATATTCAGGTTTCGAAAACATTTTATTTTCATCAATTCCTAACTGATTAAATTGAAATAAAATTACACAATAAAATAAACTTCCATATTTTTGGATGAAAATTTACAGTTTGCTATGTTTAATTAAATGCATTTCAAATATTAAATTTTTATTTTAAAATTTTATTATTTAAAATTTCACAAAAATTCAATTAATTAAATAAATAAAACGACTA